>JAHHUM010002362.1:506174-516304 GCA_036173005.1 Crenichthys baileyi
CTGGTGTCCAATGGACAGACTTTTTTTATACAGTGCTGTAGTTTAACATTTTGACAACAAGTACTTTATTCATTTTATCAATTTTTTGCTTTGTCTTAAATAAGTAGTTTTAAAATGATATTTTATTTGGGGTCGGAGGCCAGGAGAGGGAGTTGACTTTCTGGCCGGGGTCTGGGCTGGGGTTGGAGTGAGGTCTTGGGGGTCAGTGGGCTTCTTCTTGGCACTTATACAACAATCATGAGTGCTACTCTGCTGGACTGGGCACGTAAAACAAAACAAAAAAAAACATATTTTATTATTATTAATTTATTTCACATTGTTTGTGTTCCTGTACATGTTACTAGCCTCGGGGAACTCATTTTCAAACAAAGTAATCTTGAACATTTTTCCAGTAAGTTGCATCATACTGCCAATTGATTTTTTTTCTTGAGGGAGTGGGTGCATGTTTTTTTATACATGGGAACTGTGGAGAGCAGGGTGTGCTAAAGAAAGGGTTCGTCCAGGTTGGCATTCTTGCAATAACTGCCATTGACTTCAACTTTCAAAAATGAATCCCAAGAGGTAGATTTGGAAATTCTCTTGTATATGACCTGAATACAAACAGTAGCATATAAATTAAGGAACAGCATTTTTTTAAACAAAGAAAAATTAAACTTTGTCAATTTTATTTTAGTTTTCCTATACAGATCAGCTATAGATATACCATTCACAGTATCATAACTGGCCAGGTAATTAAATTGACGCCAAAGTAAAATCATGCAAACATAAAAGTAACAGTAATACCTGTGCAATTGGCAGTAGAATTGTACATTTCGTAGATGTTTTCCTCGAGCACTGACCATTTAAAAAAATATTCAGATAAAATAGAACAACCCTCTGTGCCTGGTCAAAGGGCAACTAAACCTCGCCTCTAAATCAATTTGTGTTCTGCTTAAACTAGAGCCTCATACTCCCTCTTCCTCGTGTATTTTACTGGTGGCAGCATCCTTCTTTTAAATTAGTGGATTAGTAGAAGTAAAGGTAGGTTGAACGCATCTTTTGAGAGTAAATTTCACAGACGGCTGTTGCTACAGATGCCCAATATTCAAAATCTAAAGCAAGAGAATATCTAGGGTGGATTGAGACATACTGACAAGGTGAGAAGAAAAAAAAAACTCAAAACAGCTGAAAAAGTGTTACTGATGCAGTGCCAGCATGCTTTTAATCCAAAAGGTTTGTCAGTTTTTCCTATATTGCCGTTTGGTTCAGACCAGGGAGTGAGGTGTTAATAAAAAAAATGTACATTTAGCAGATTTAAAATAAAAAAATATATCACATTTCTACAAAAGGCAGTGACTGTAAAGAGTGATACAGAGAGATGTTGAACATTTCTGAATGTACAATTAAATGACAGAAACCGTGCTCCATAAAATACACAAGTACTTAACTTTTTTCCCCAACATAATTGCATGATTTGGAGGAGAATAAAGTGTAAACCTGCTGGTTTAATAACACTAAGACATTTTCAATTTAACTGTATCTAGAACTGCATAATTGGATAAACCACTGCATGAAAACAAAAGTAATAACATTCCAGTTTGCTCTATTTTGGTACAACAGCAAAATCCATATTTTATGTCCATTTAAAATGTCATTAATGAAAATGAATTTCAATTGGAAAAAAATTATACAAATAGAAATGTATACTTTTTTATACTACTATCTATAAAAAAAATTCAGTTAATCGCAATTATTCACAAAGCCTAGAGGTGTTAGATGTTGTTTTTTTTATTGCATCCCACCACTAATTTAAACAATTTAGGATTATTTCCTGGATGCAACACTCCAATTTATTAATAAAAGGACTGTTTTATGTTGGTGTAGATTCTAAGCAACATACTCCAATGAGCAACATATTCAGCATAGTTCTCACATAAGGAAATTGCACCTTGCTAAGTCATTGCCTTCAGAATACATCTTCTCTATAAATAACCTGGTAGGTAATAAGTGTGGACTGGTAGATGCAATGAGGGCTCTGTTGACTCGTGTAATCAAGGCTTTTGGTGTATGTATGCATTTATACACGTGTATCCAATAAGGCTAACTAATAAGAGTTATTTGAAACTTTATGTGGCATGATTCCAAGTATATTCACAAAGTACTTGCCAAGCAACTGACACAGATGTTTTATTTTATAACTGATCTGGTTTGCACTATATTTCTAAATAGATTTAAATACTGATGAAATTTAGTGGTAATATATCATTAAATGATTCACTGAATACCAGCCAGAGGAACCCCACATGAAAAGCAGCATCTGCACAGAGGCTCACAGGACATCAAAGTACCTCCTTGAACTTGGAGTGCAGTAAAAGTTCAGCAGAAACTGAAAATCTGTCGATTTTGAGCATGATTCAAAATTTGTACAAGATTTGTGAGGAGAAACTAATCTGAGGGGCTTGTCTGAAGGACTATCTCCTATTCTGTAGATAATTTAAAACTCATTTTATGTTAAAAAATTCTATATAAACCCTGAATTAAATAGCTTTAAAAATAAAGAAGTGGAATTAAACCATGGATATACAGTGATGCTAATGACAGCATGAGTCCAAACATAAGAACAGTAATCTGCGTGTGCAAAGTGTCTAAATCAGAGGCCTCAAATTCATGTCCTCGGGGGCCGGTGCCTGTGGATTTTAGGTGCATCGCTGCAAAAACACACCTGTATCAAATAATTAAGTGATTTGACTTTATAGAACTTGACTGGATGCTGAAGAGGCAATTAAACTATGTAAACAACTGTTATAAATAGTTATAACAAGTATTCAAGAGTGAGAGCTCTACAGTTTAATCATTTGAGACAGTAACTAATGAAACGATTTATACTTTAGTTTGTGAACTAAATGTTGACGGTAAGCTGTCTTTGACCTATCTTCATCTCTATCAAGTTACACAGAAACAATTTTATACAAATATGAAGTGCTCTGCTACGGAGAGCCGTTTTATTCTAAATAAAATAAATAAATAAATACTGCTATTGATAAATTATTAATAAATATATAACAAAACAATTATGTTGAAAGAAATTTTCATCTTATTTTATTTAATTCATTTCAAGACTTATTTAATTTACTTAAAGATTTATTTCATTTACTTAAATATTGATTTATTTAGAAGACAGAAGACAGCATGCCGGAGGGAGCCAGGGGATTCCGGTGCCAGACCGGCCGTAAAAGCCTGCCACGGCGGTTGCTGCTGTTTTTGTGGTAACCAATGCTGATTATCGGCAAACGGGATGTCATTATTGTTATAGCCTGTTACTTTTAAATGATGTCTTTATTGGTTTTTATTTAATAAACAGCGTTACACCCATTACATCAGGTGGCTGTATTTACTTGAGATGGAAAATAAATAGCACTATGTGTGTGTATGACGTGCTGAAAGGATGACGAAGACTTATTGCACAAACAGCTTCCACAAAAACAGCGGCAACCGCTGTGGCAGGATTCTATGGCCGGTCTGGCACCTTCTGGCATCCTCGCAGAATCCCCTGGCTCCCTCCGGCATGCTGTCTTCTGGCAGGCAGCGGCATGCTTCTGCCGGCCACTGCCACCAACTGAGCTCGGCCCTGCTGTCCCAGCGCTGTCCCACAGATAAAACACCGCCCCCTCATTTGAATATAAGAACATGAAATAAAAAGAGCTTAAAATGAAAAACGGGATTAAAAAGTATAAGTCACTGAAAAACGTAAAGTAGCTTTACAAGATAAAAGTGTCACAAAATAAAACTGCATTATGAAATAAATAAATATTTAAGTAAATTAAATAAATCTTGATGAAATGAATTAAATAAAATAAGATGAAAATTTCTTTTAACATAATTATTTTGTTTTATTTCATGGGGATATTTATTAATAATTTATCAATAGCAGTATTTATTTATTTAATTTTGAATAAAACGGCTGTCCATACTCTGCTGCACACGTACATGCTATAAGGTGCCAGAGCAAGAACTTGCCTTTTGCACATTTTATATATAAATAGGCAATCAGCGTATACAATAATTGAGTCCAGATTTCACCAGACTCTTAATCTACCTAGCAGTTGTTACACTTCTCTCACAGTAAGATGGACCTAATGTGTAAAAACAATATAAGTGCATGCTTTCACAACTAGAATATAGGTTTCCTAACTCTCAAAACACATTAGATCTCCAAATCTTTGTCCCTGTAAAATATTTTAGCTCAGTGGTACCCAGTTCAAGTATTTTAGATTTTGAAGTAGAAATACTGAAATGCAGGCCAGCGTTCTCAAAAAAAGAAATCAAAACAAAAGCTTTGAATCAGATGCCTTCTTCATTATCATTAGCTAGTCACTGTGCATTGCCATATTTTCTTAGTGCTTACAATGTTGTAGATAAGCAAAAGAAACTGATGAGTAAATCCTTGTACCACTCCAGATGGAAGGGCGCCTAAGCCATTTGTTTCACCAAAGCTGAATTAAGACCCTCAAGGGCATCTGGGCATTGAAACTTAAAAGCATGGACATACCATGGCAACATATCGCATGGAAAATCTACCAAATAAACAACTGCATTTCTTTTGATCAGGTAGAGTATGTTAGAACCTATTGCCAAAGCATTCACAATAAAAGCCCTTTAAATTTTCCGGAAATGTAACTTGACTTCAGACTCAAGCAATATATAATGCCTTAGAAAAATGAAAATAATATACCTCTTTAAGATTCAATTGTTCTATGTATTATGTATGTATGCTGTAAGTCATTTTCAGAGCATTAACTTTGACCTAATCTTCATTATGCATATTAACATGGTGGAATCTTGTGTTTTTGTACATTTAAGATTGGGATTTAAATATTTCCAGATCAGACCAGATGGTTTAATTAATTAAACCATTATTAAGGGCCCCTGGCTATTCGTCACTTATGAAAGATCAGGGTTAACATTCAGCCTGTATCAAAATCAACCATTGCTGCCAGTTACAGATGTAACATAACGCAAAACCTTAAAAATACTCTTCAGACAAGCTTCCTCCACATTCCCTCTTGCCAGCATCCATTTACCAATAATTAACTATTCTCTTACATGCTGACAGTGCACAATTTATAAATCATCAGTAGTACAATCAGTACATTCCTACCACACAACTCATGAATAACTAAGTCTTGGACACGTTAGACTATTTGTAGCTAAATAAAAAGTGACATAGCCAAACCAGTAATCCTTATAAAACACATCTGTGGGTCTTGTGGGTGTTTGCATTATATAATGCTGAATTCAGTCCAATGAGAATTTAAACATTTGCGTGGAATGATCCAAGTGAGAAAATGTTTGCTGGCCTAACATGCTCACACATTAGGAAATGCACCTCACAAATGTAAACCTAATCAGTTTAAATTTATTTCAATAATATTATAAGCAAACATTTCCCTCCAGGGCAGGCAGCCTCTAGGATTGCTCCTGGTGCTGTGTTGTGTGGTCAAACAAAGCTGTGTGGCATTTTCAAATGATAAATAATTTACAGAGCTTTGGGAATAGCCTGTTTTTACATAGGGATGTCATTTTTGCCACAGCCTACTGACTACTGCAAACCGCACTACGTCCACTGCTCTAAATGTCTGCAAGTGTTAACTGTTTTGCAGGCCTCGAATTAGCTTACTCTGAGTTCTGCATTTCTAGATCATGATCGAACAGGACTGTGGTTACTTAACACATTTACATTGAAATGTTGTATGAAGAAAAAGATGTGTTAAAATGTGCGGAATACAGTGCTATGCACGAATGTTTTTCGAATCCTGAGAGAAATACAGCTTGATGCA
This sequence comes from Crenichthys baileyi, assembly GCA_036173005.1. Lineage (NCBI taxonomy): Eukaryota > Metazoa > Chordata > Actinopteri > Cyprinodontiformes > Goodeidae > Crenichthys > Crenichthys baileyi. The sequence continues at coordinate 511,991 of JAHHUM010002362.1, forward strand.
CAACACCTAATTTTAACATAGCAAGCAAATATAATGTAAAGCAACATCAGCTGTAGTCAATAGTTGATAAATACATTACTTATTTGTCACACTAAACGTTTTATTCACTCCTGGGAGTTCTAATTTTGGTTTCAATTCACACTATTAAGTCAACAAAAGACAAAAAAACCCTAAATGAATCAAGAAAATTTCTCCACATTGATGAAAGTATTACTAAATCTTCCTGGTAATGTGCAATTCTGTCCTCCTAAATAAGCCAGTGACAAATCCATCCACATCTTCCAAAGATATTCCACAAAAGGATAGATTTTGGTTTCAGAAAGAAAAAAAAAACACATTAAAAAAAGATGTAGTGCCAGTTTGGGTCAAATCTTTTCTTCTTCCTTTCAGTCATCTCACACAGCAGATAACAGGACTCAACACAACAGCCTTCATTAGTTTTTCCCAATGGTCGTTTTAAGCATTGGCTATTCTATGTGCCATTAAAGAGCCGGGAATAGAGCATGAAAAAGATTTCTTTATTGCAAGTAATTTTATATGAAACGGCTTATGGAAACAGTCTTCTGAGAACAGCAGCATTATGCAATCGAGAAATCAATTCTAGCCCTGTCGTACATTTTTCATACATATTTACACTACAGTGACATTCAGGATATTAACAGATTATAATAAGGAAGGTAAAAAAGCACAATGTAATGGGTTAAATTTGTATTAGAATATACAAATATATGTAGTCCCTTGTAAGTATTGCAACTATTCATGCCAGACATAAGAAATGCTCCTTTAAAGACTGCCATAGAAATTGTTTTAATATAACTTTTTTTCATGAATACCATTATTACATTTATTCCTCAGCATACATAACATTCCAAATTTTCTAGATTTTTAACTCATTCAATGCCAATTTCAGCCACTTAAGACCCATTTGAGGAAAAAAAAAGCTATCCACTGTTCCATATTGGCAAAGGGGAATTTCTTTTAGGGTATGGGTATATTTTATTCAAGCAAGTGTGAAAACATTGGTAGCAACGATCTTTCTGATCGTTTTGTATTTTTTGTGCAAACCTGTTAAGTAACTGAAAAGTTTATTTTTCTTTCCCTCAAGCTGATGTATGGAATTTGGTAGATTTACAGTATTACTTTCACCTACAGAAAAACACTAACATTAACTTTTGAAGATTTCAAAATCAATAAAAACATAAAAAACTCTTTTGGAGTGGTATTGTATTTGGATGTGGAATATGCAATGGTTAGGAACAAAAAGATGCCACATAATTTGAAAATGAAACTTGTCAACCCAAAGAGGGCTTAATCCGTAGTCACTTAGAAATTTTAACTGAAAATCTTATGCAACAGACTAGTCCAATTTGCTGAAATGTCACTGCAGCTACTCAAAATACTACTCAGTTTGTATGACCCCACGTGCTTGTATGCATGCCTGAAATTGTCAAAGCATGCTCCTTATGAAATGATGGATGGTGTCCTGGGGCATCTCCTCCCCAATCCTGACCAGGGTATCACTGAGCTCCTCTACAGTCTGAGGTGCAACCTGGTGGCGATAGATTATCCTAAACATGACGCCACAGAGATGTTCTATTAGATTTAGGTCAGAAGAGCATAGATGGCAGTCAATAGTATGAATTCCTTCATCCTTCAGGAACTGCCAACAGACTTATGCAACAGGAGGAACCCAGGACCCACTGCACCAGCGCAGGATCTAACATTGGGTTTAAGGATTTCATCCTGATACCTGTCATAACTGATGGCATTCAGGGTGCCATCAGCTATGCTGTACAGGTCTGTGTGTCCCTCCATGGATATTCCTTCCCTGACCAAGACTGACCCACCACCAAACCGATCATGCTGAACAATGTTGCAGGCAGCACAACGTTCACCACAGCTTCTCCAGACCCTTTCATGTCTGTCACACGAGCTCAGAGTGAATCTGCTCTCATCTTTAAAAAGCACAGGGCACCAGTCCCAAACATGGCAATTTCGGTGATCTCTGGCAATGCCAGTCGAGCTTCATGTTGCCGGGAAGTGAGAACAGGGCCTACAAGGGGATGTCAGGCCTCTGCCCAGCCTCATGAAGTCTGTTTCTAATGGTTTGGTCACAGACAGTCACACCAGTGGCCTGCTGGAGGTCACTTTGTAGGGCTTTGGCAGTATTTATGCTTTTCCTCTTTGCACAAAGAAGCAGATACTGGTCCTGCTGATGGGTTAAGGACCTCCGACGGCCCTGTCCAGCTCTCCTAAGGTAACAGGTATGGCTGTCTCCTGGAATCTCTTCCAGCTCTTCAGACGGTGCTGGGAGACACAGCAAACCTTCAGGCAGTGACACATATTGATATGCCATCCTAGTGGAGTTGGACTGCCAGTGCAACCTGAATGGGGTCCAGGTATCGCCTCCGGTAGAGACACTGACTCTGGTCAAATGCAAAACTACTTAAAAGCAGTCAAACAAAGGAGGGAAAAATGTCTGCGGCCTCCACCTGCAAAACCATTCCTGTTTTTGAGGTCATCTCATCGTTATAGCTTTAATGCACCAGTTGTCAATTTTATTAATACTAAAAAACCACAAAAATTCACAACCTGATCACATTTTATGAAATTTGGTTAAACACAGCAAAAGTTATCCCAAAATGAAACAATTATGTTCTGAGACTCTGAAAATCTTTTTCAAAACCTGGTACTTGTATCCTTAGTGGGATCATTTAAATTCAACCCATTATTCCTAAGAATAAGTCTTACTTCTTTTCCTCCATAACCTGAGCACACAAGGTTTTCCCAAATAAAAGCATCGTATTCCAACTAACACTTCGTATATGTTTGATTTCCAATTTTCACGCAGACCGTCGGGAATATTCAAAGGGCCAGATGTGGCCTGGGAGATGTACTCGTACTCGTTGTCTTCCGGTTTATCTGGGACCGGGTCGCGGGGGCAGCAGACTCAGCAGAGACACCCAGACGTCCCTCTCCCTAGACACCTCCTCCAGCTCCTCCGGGGGGAGCTCAAGGCATTCCCAGGCCAGCCGAGAGACATGGTCCCTCCAGCGTGTCCTGGGCCGTCCCCTGGGCCTCCTCCCGGTGGGACATGCCTGGAACACCTCCCGAGGAAGGCGTCCAGGAGGCATCCGTATAGATGCCCGAGCCACTTCAACTGGCTCCTCCCGAGACCCTCCCGGATGGCCGAGCTCCTCATCCTATCTCTAAGGGAGTGCCCGGCCACCCTACAGAGGAAGCTCATTTCAGCCGCTTGTATACAGGATCTTGTTCTTTCGGTCATGACCCAAAGTTCATTGCCATAGGTGAGGTTTAGGAATGTAGACCGACCGGTAAATCGAGAGCTTCGCTTTTCAGCTCAGCTCTCTCTTCACCACAACATACCGGCACAGTGCCCCCATAACTGCGTCAGCCACACCGATCCGTCTGTCGATCTCCTGTTCCATTCTTCCCTCACTCGTGAACAAGACCCCGAGATACTTAAACTCCTCCACTTGAGGCAGGAACTCCCCTCCAACCTGAAGAGGACAAGCCACCCTTTTCCAGTCAAGAACCATGGTCTAGGACTTGGAGGAGCTGATCTTCATCCCAGCCACTTCGCACTCGGCTGCGAACTCGGATGCCCCAGCGCATGCTGTAGGTCTTGGCTAGAGGGAGCCACCAGGACCACGTCATCGGCAAAAAGAAGAGACTAAATCCACTGGTCCCCAAACCAGACCCCCTCGGGCCCTGTCCATAAAAGTTATGAACAGGACTGGTGACAAAGGGCAGCCCTGCCGGAGTCCAACATGCACCTTGAACAGGTCCAACTTAGTGCCGGCAATGCAGACCAAACTCCTGCTCCGCTTGTACAGAGACCGGATGGCCCCTAATACAGGGCATCACAAGGGACACAGTCGAATGCTTTCTCCAGGTTTACAAAACACATGTGGACCGGTTGGGCAAACCCCCATGAACCCTCGAGTACCCTGTAGAGGGTATAGAGCTGGTCCAGTGTTCCACGGCCGGGACGAAAACTACACTGCTCCTCCTGAAGCCGAGGTTCGACTATCGGCCGGACTCTCCTCTCCAATTCCCTGGCGTAGGCTTTACCAGGGAGGCTGAGAAGTGTGATCCCCCTGTAGATGTGTACTGGCAAATTCTGTGATAGTATAAAATAAAGCTGTCAGGTCAGGGAGAAAGTTTTGGGGGAGAAAATTTTTTTCATTTTAGGTTTTTAAAAAAAATTCCAAGCGTAAAACATCTTGCAGAATACTGTTTAATCCGTTATCTTAAAAGGAAGAGGGAAATACATTTTAAAACCCACCAAAA